>MU619708.1:0-40786 GCA_025201785.1 Xylaria longipes | reverse complement strand
CCGCGCCCCCCCGCGCGCCGCGCCCCCCGCCGCCCCTCGCCAGGAGCAAACATATAATCAATCAATAGACCTCCAAATCATGTTCATTTATTCGTTACAAAACTATGTACAGTATCCGCGCGGATACACCCTTGCGAGTTACTTTCGGGTCCCTTGCAAATTAGTTCCAGGCCGGTTTCATTAATCCCTAGCGGGTAGTCAACATCTACTCATCACTCATCCCTAAAACAAAACCTTCCCATCTATCTATCTATCTATCTAAACAGTCAAGACACCCCGCAAAGGCAACGCCCGACTACTCGATCCCACCCAGACGTCGTAATCGCCCTTCTGCAGGGCCCATTTCTGCGCGACGACGTCCCAGACGCTGAGGTCGCGTCGGGTGAGGTCGAAGCTCACCGTGGTCTGCGCCGAGGCGTTCAGGAACGCCTTCTCGAAGCCGCGCAGCTGGCGCGCGGGGGCCCCGGGGATGCCGACGTAGAGCTGCGCGACCTCGGCGCCGGACGCGTTCCCCGCGTTCGCGAGGCCCGCCGAGACGGTCGCCACGACGTCCCAGAGGTCGGCCTGGCCGCCCTGGCGGACGGGACCGGACGGGAACTCGTCGGTCGTGTCGGCGCTCTCGTTCTTGGCTATGCGCATGTCGGAGAAGTTGAAGGTGGTATAGGAGAGCCCGAAGCCGAACTCGTAGCGCGGGGTGATGTTCTGCGCGTCGAAGTGCCGGTAGTCGATGTACACGCCCTCGGTGAAGTTAGACTGCGGGAATCTCGCGAACATGCCCGCCGGGAGGTCGGGGCCCAGGACGTGCCCGTAGTCGGACTCGTTCTTGGCGACGGTGTACGGCAGCTTGCCGGAGGGGTTCGAGTCGCCGTAGAGGAGCGAGACGAGGGCGCGGCCCGAGGCCTCGCCTGGAAGGTGGGCGAACATGAGCGCGGTGACGTTCGCGTGGTCGATCCATTGGTCGACGAGCCGGGCACCGGCGTTATGGAAGATGACGATAGTGTTGTTGCATCTGTCCGCCACGTGGCGGATGAGTCCGTCTGTGTAATCGTCGTGGAGCCCGGGCCTGTCGAACCCTTCAGAGGCAAATGCGTTTACGATGACGAGACAGGCATCGGAGGTGCTGACGACATCTGGTTCAGCACTGTAGAAATCCAACATGATAGCTGTGTTGTCGTCATACGCTCGCTGTGTGAGAGCGTCGTAAGGTGCGCTGAACGAGGCCGGAGTCACCGATCCTGATCCGCCGCCACTGAAAAGGGTCCCGTTAGGAGCGATCTGCGGGAAGTTGGCATCCACTATACCAGCGAAGCCAGCACCAATGTCCCGTCCTAAGTAGGCCGACTCTCCTCCGAAGGTCCAAGCGCCAATACCAGTATTTGACTGGTAGTTCCATTGATCTGGGCTTGGGGCAGAATATCCGAAGATCGAAAGCATTTTTGGTTTCTTCAGTGGAAGAGCATTATTGGTATTTTTCAAAAGGACATGACCTTCAATAGCCCCGTCCAGCAGGACTTTCCGTGACGAGGTATTCCGTGCGTCAACGATTCGGTGAGGCTTTATAAGATCAGGTGCCATCCCCACGCCCGGCTCTGGAAAGCCCTGGTCTTGGTTCATTTGATACCAGGACGCGATGACCCTTGTAGCCATATCATCCAAGCGAGCTTCAGGTATAGAACCGTTCTTGACTGCTTTGACGAGTTCATCACCCCAGAGGTCCGAGTTTGGCATGACCATGTCCATGCCGGCGAGAGAATTGGCAACTCCAGCATGGAGTGCACCCCAATCCGAGGTAATTGCGCCTTGGAATCCAAGTTCGGTCTTCAAAAGTCCGTTTTGCGTCTTGCTGTTGGCACAGCCATAAGAGTTGTTGACACGGTTATATGAACACATGACATTGCCAGTACCTGCATAGACTGCGTCTTGGAAGGGCCTGAATCTGGTCAATAAAGTAGATTAGGATAATAGCAAAATACATCTTACCAAAGATACAGCTCGTGCATTGTCTTATCATCAATGTTTGCTGAAACAGACTCAGTGTCTCCCCCAGTAGGGTTGCGATAGGATTCTTGCTCATTGCCGATAAAATGCTTTGCCAAATAAGTTAGTAGATCCTCTCAGAATGAGCCATGGTACCCATACCTTGGTACTGGTGATAACACCTTGAGATTGTATCCCTTCCACAGTCTGCGCAGCGAGCGCGCCACAGAGATACGGGTCGACTGAGAAACCCTCCCAATTCCTGCCACCACCAACTACTCTGCCAACCGGCCCTACAACAGGACCAAGTGCAATATTTGCCCCTTTGACACGGAATTCCAAACCCATGCTCTCTGCCCGACTGCGGGCGAGCGCTTTATTCCAGCTGGCGCCAACGTGGATGCCGCTCGGAAACCCGCTGACGAAATCGGTGGCCCGGACGCCCTGACCAGCATCTGTAAGACATAGACCCGTGAAGTTCATACGGTCAATCGCGGCAATGTTCCCGGAGCAGCCGTTCAAGGTGCCCGTGGTTCCAGTAGAGGACGTGACGCCAGAAGCCAGCGACGCCTGTATCACATGTCAATATCGTTCATCGCTATTTAGTCACCAGGCCAATTTCTTACCTTCTCTTCAATGGTGAGCTGATCCACGAATTTGACCGCTTTATTATATGCATCAGCCCACGTGCCTGTGCCTTTCGTTGGCGCTGTAGATATCTAGGTTAGCCTACAAACCTCGTTCCTGCATACACATCCTTGCTGTCCACGAAGTGCGAAAGGGTTGAGTAAGAGAATGCAATCAGGGTTACTACTTACGAGAGGGGTACACAGGTTCAGATTGGCCGTAAAAGTAGCTATCGTCAGTAACGATATCGCTCTGACTCTCTCCCCCGTTGCCGCTAGTGGAAGTGCCGCCATGGCGATTGCGAAGAGCGAGCAGACCAAGAAGACCGAAAAGCGGTAGAATCAAGAGAGCTGCGATGAGAGCCTTGCCGCGCTTCTTCTGGAAGATGGGAAAGCGTTGCTTGAAACTCATGGACCGAGCAGCCGGGACAGGTTCAGATTTGTCGCCCGACATTGTGTGAAGATCAACCCTGAAAAGTCGGGCGTATAATATGGCGATATGTATTTAGACTCGGAGAAAACTGTTCAATGTCGATGTTTAAAATGCGTCTGCTCTAGTGGGATCGAATGGGCAACATTATGTTTTTTCTCAACTTGATTCGCGGCGCGTGTAGGATGTTTCTGTGACAATCCAAGGAAAAGACCGCGTAAAGCGAACACTTTGTCGCACCCAGCCGTCAAGACACTTGATGCCCTCTTACCCTATCTAAGTAGGTAGGTGAGGTACCTTATAGAGATAGGTAATTGATTGAACATGCAGTGCTGCGGTTGGAAGTAGAAAGCTTCTCAGTAATGGTCGGTTTTTGCCCAATTATACGTATCTGAGAATCATGTATGCCTGAAAAAAGAATAATAGCCGTGCTTCGATAAATCATTTGATGTGTGCGTTGTCGCTACATATATCAAAAAGCAGACCTCTTTGGAGTAGGTATCTACGTACTTGTTTACCCGCGCTGTGCCAACATCCAATCCCCATCAACGACGGGACCCCGGCATCGTTGTTGCCAGGCCATTAACTAGCCCCCGCCCCAGTCTTCCTTCCCCAGGCGCTCCCGTGCTCCACCACCCTTGGCAGGCTTGTCCAAGCAACCTTGAATTGATGATGATGCACGGGGTAGGCAGTCTGGCTTTATGTATACCTACTTAGTTGACAAAATGCAGGACATGTAGAATTCAAAGTTTAATCGACTGGAGAACCAGGCTAGGCTTATCTGTTAATAAAAATCTGCCGGGATACCATTTGATTGCCTAATTGCTTAGAAATTGCCGTAGTTGAGGATCCGGGTGCGATACATATTGCCAAAGCTCCCCCTAAACTATGTCTCTGCACTAGGCATGTAGGTCTGTAGATATATAGGAAGTTGTGGTATAATGTATAATCTAGACAAGCTACAAATAGGTAGGTATTGTCCTATTTTTCACCGTCTTCGGTCATAAATCAGGAGTGCTTTCCCCTCGCGTCCAACAGTCATCTATTGGGGGGCCTGGTAGAGCACACCGCAATAATTATATAACACGTGGGAGGCGTCGGCTTCAACGAGCCAACACTTCCCCCATTTCCCTCTCAACATCACCCACTTAGCTTCCAACCCATTCTTAAGCCAAACTTAGTATACTAGGTAGGTATCCAACGTGCATGAGCAATAGCCGTGAAGTATCGAGATAACAAAGAAACAAAATTCATTCCGCCCGCCCAATGCCAGCAATGGTCGTTAGAGTACCCGGGGCAGCGGCGCCCTTCGTATTCTTCCGCCCAGGTAGCAACGCTACCGTCGTGTGGCGAGCGGCCCTGGCGCTCTGGTATATATCCTCCGCAACCCCGCTGTCAAAAGTATCCAAGTGTCCGTCCATCCTGCATATTGTTCGTCCTTCGTTCGATTCATCAATGATACACATCACGGACAAGGGAGTGGCATGGTAGTAAAAGCCCCGGTTTCGTGTGAGAATATACGTGTTTAGCTAGGCGGCTCCGCGTCGTTTCCATGACGGTCGGTAGAGCGTACTCGACTCAACGGTATGGTAGACGTGACGAGAGAACACAATCCTTCAGGTGATACTATATGCTCCAGAAAGTTCAGCCGTATGGACTCGCACGTAATGGGACGTGGGTATGTGGAGGATCCCCGCGACGATCGCAAGCCCGACGAAGTCCCGAACGACGGGCCATGGCAGGGCGTGGATCTGCCTTAGCGGGAACGGGAGCGGGAGCAGGAGAATATGGAAAGGTACGGTCGGGGTTCTTCGGAACCAGATGACTCACAGGATCAGCTGCTTCAGGTTCCGTTGTATAATCATGTCTTGCACAGACGTCATGGTAATCTTCAGCAAGTTCGTATCCGTGGCGTTCGTGAAATGTCCGTAGATTTCCTTCTCGGGATTCCGGTTCAACGCCTTGAATTTATCCATGAAGTACTTGCTAGCCGCCTTATGGTCGTCGGCAGGGCCGCGGTAGTCGGTGAAGCCATAGGATGTGATAGGACTGGAAACCAACTTCTCCCTGAACAGATCCATCTTGTTTAGGAAGAGAATGAGCGCCGACTTGGCGAACCAGTGGGAGTTCGCAATCGATTCCCAAAGCATCAGGGCTTCGTTCATTTGGTTCTGTGCAGAGCCGTTAGCAACCATGTTCTCACTCGACCGACGGGAAATAAGGCAGAAAACTCCCAACTTACGCCATCTTTATCTTCCACGAGACATTGATCATAACCGCTAATGGCAACCAAAAATAGCAAGGCGTTGACGTTCTCGAAACAGTGGATCCATTTCTTTCGCTCAGATCTTTGTCCACCAACGTCGAACATTCGGTACGTTAATTGCCCCAGATCGAAAACAGTCTCGGTAATACCGGTTGTTCTTAATCGGGTTCGCAATAGATCCTGATCGGTCGGTACATAGTTCTTGTCCCATAGACGATCCGCATCATCACAGAAGCTTTTGGGCGCATTAGCAACAAGAGCGAGACCCCGTCTGGGAAAGGGAGGTATACTAAGCAATATTGTCGTGAAGAGCATACTCGTTGCCCTTCAGGATAGCCTTCTGGACGCCAGCATCGGCCCAAAGCGATTTGATCGGTTGCAGGTAGTTCGGGGGTAAGGGATCATTCGGCCCTATCTCTACGTCTTCGAGGACCAGCTCCTTGTTATTCTGTTGATCATGACACATCAGCACCTGCAACATAAATCCATCCTATCCGATAACATCTTCCAAGGAATCACCAGCGAACGCATAACGTAGCACTACGATGACAACAAGGGGACGGCGACGATGCTTGGGTTGGACTGACCTCGTTCTCTTTGCGCTCGAACTCAATTGCGTAATCTTCCATGGCATCAAAGATGAGGCGCAGGGATTGTATAACATTAATCAGCACGACAGGCTTCCATTCTAGCTTCTCCGTTTTGCTGAAGCCTTGGGCATAAATCAACTTCATCTGCTTGAGAACAGTGGACTTGCCCGACTCGCCGGCACCTGCACAAAGGGACCAAGGTTAGACGATGCGGTAGCACGAAGTGAAAGGTGAGACGTCGGGGCGGCAGAGCCGTTGGGAGCCTGGAACATTGGGACACTACACACCGAGAAGAAGAAGCTTGACTTCTTTGGCCATGCGCTTTTCGTCCTGCTTGATGACCTTATCGAGCTCGCGCGAGTGAGCATCGCCGGCCACGTCTGTCTTCCTGCTGCCGAAACACATTTTCTAGACGTAGGCCGACCGGGCTCGTGGTATCGTGGGGTAATAGAGGTTCGGCAACGAAAAGACCACGCGTCTATCCGAGGGTCTCGATGGAGCAAGAACTTGACTTTGACCTGACTCGCTCGACTTGGCCGAACTCAAATCACCACAATTCGAGAAGCTTTGACTCTCTCAAGCTCTCCCTTCGGCTCTGTGGCGGATTGGCCGGGTGTTGGAGCTGAGAAGTGGACCTTGGCCGGTTCGCACGAGAAGCGATTAAGTTCGAACTGTCTGTCTGTCGCACGAAGGGAGAAGACCCAGGCGGGCGAGGGAGAGCTAGCACAGACAAGAAGGCTACGATGCAGCTAGCGCTGGCGCTGGAGCTGGAGCTGGAGCTGGAGCTGGGACAGCACCAGATAGCTGACAGCAAGCAAGCAACAAACAAGAACAGACCGCAGACCGCAGACCGCAATGCTGGGGAATGTAGTTGGTTCGAGTTGGGTTGGGTTGGTTGGTCTGGTGTCTGGTGTCTGGTTTAGAGGAGATGAGATGAGACGGGTAAATGAAAGCCAAGTAAGTGGCTGGGCTTGTGTTTAGGGGATCGGGGTCGAATAGTGCACGGCGGAGGACAGTGTACAGTGCTGTAGCGAACCCCAAAGCGGCACCCTAAGACAACCCCCAATGGCCGGTGGTATCCCTAGAACCCCTACCTACAGTAGACAGGACACTACAGACGCCGGGCGATATGTTAGCCGCAGTATTAGTCCCTCACGTCAATACATAACAAAGCCGTGGCCCGTCTCTCTCTGGCCCGGATCTCTTGGCCGGTCAGACTGTCGATGACTAACTATACTAGAAGGTCGTCCGGTTGGAGTTCGGGCAGGGCGTTAATTTAGTTAGTGTTGAAGCGCCCTCTGGACAAGTGCTACGGCTGCTACTGTGGCTGTGGATAGGCTCGAGGGAGATACTGGGATGAGCGAGCAAGCGATTGGCGAAAGAGGAAGCTCTCAAGAAATACCGGGTGCGGCGGAGGGAGGGTGGTTGACCCGTCGTGATAAATGTTGACCACGGTGAGGTGAGGTACCGCAGTGCCGTATATCGAGGTAACTACTGCACGTAGGTAGATCGTGAGTCCAGGTAGTACCTACATACCTCATCCAAGTACACGGCTAAGCGTGGACGCCGTGTGGGTACCAGAGGATAGGCACTACTACATACCTTAAGTGGGTATGTACCTACCTTAGGTGGTGGAGTCCCGTCTACTTGAGTGCTATTTTAAGTATTATAGTACTACGGCGTCCCATGCCTCCCAAGCACCCCGCGCCCTGGCCTAACGAGATTGGGACGTGAATCCTGTGTGAAAGATAAAGCTGGCTTACAGTAGAGCTAGGTATGATTTACCTAGGCCGTAGGTAACCTGGGTAGGGAGTTCAAGTCCTACCTCCCTACCTACCTCCTTGCGCTCTCTTGTCAGAGATGCAGCTCCAAGTTCTGCTCCGAGCATGTACCCCAAAGAATTCAAACCGACATGAACTGGAAGCAATGCAAAGCCCACAGCTGTCACAGGCCCTGGTAACTGCTAACTAATTGTTCATCGATAGATCTAACACTCTCTCTCTCGAGTCAAAAGGTCACGATAGGTAGCTTCATACAGCTACTGAGAGGTGGGGCACTCGCAGGCTCGGGCAACTGTTCGGCCTATGTTTCAGGGGCCTCTACACTACGTGCTAGCAATTTTATGTCGTCCACGGGGAGCCATCTGGGGCCAGTGTGAGAATGAAGCAGAAGGACGGCCGGCATCTCAAATCCAGGTACTCTGAGAGTCTTGTCGGCCTTGTCTTATAATGTTTCAGCACCGTGACAAATACCTGGGAACTACCGAGGCGCACACTAGTACACCGTGCAGATTCCCTCGTGCTGTGGGGTGGGCGCTACTGCATAGAACTCGCATTACTAGCATGAACCTTGGTTATTTCATCCTTGGAGAGGTAGGTAAGTAAGGCATTACGCAACAAGGCCGACCTTCGCTCGACAACATCCAATATGTTCGCGATATAATTGCTTAAGAGTACCACTTATTGATGCTTCAAGTACGAGAAGTCGCTAGTTCGTTTTGATCAGCCTTGCGGCACGAAGCTGTGAGGCTATGAAGACTTAATAGGCTCATTGGCTTCTGCCGTCGGATCTACACCCTCTTTTGGAGTTTACACCCATCTTGGTATGTGACAGTTCTGCAGTACTTTAAATTACCCGTTTATCTCCATTCGGCGGCGTTGACACTAACTCAACCTATAAGGTCTATATATTTAGAACTCCTTTAGAACTCCTTCCAATACCATGTAAAATTTCCCCATAGCGCCGACTTGACGGGACGGCCCAAGTACGAAGTTAGGTCAATAGCTAGTATAAGCTAGTTAACGAAACTACATGTGAGCCGGTTGTTCGTGTTGCTACTAGCTCTTACAGTACAGTATACGCACAATAGTCATCCGCGATTGATATGCTCATCGTAGTAGAAGCAGCCTCGTGGTAACACGATCTCTGAGAGGATTTTCGAACATGCACAATCTAAGACTTGGATCAATTGACGACATGAAGGACGAGGCGCAGCTGATAGGGGTCCTATGCACGAGTTGTATGAACCAGCTTTCCGATAAGGTATAGATAGACATCCATGATGTACCTAAGCTTAAACATTGTCCAATTGAGGTCGAACCCCAAGACCCCATCTAGTCTAGGTGCAGGTGGCTTTTAGTTCCCCTCAAGTGCCGTTCTGTCACTTCAAAGCCTAGGTAGGGTCAAGCATCTATATGGGCCTCATGGCCACATTTTATGGTACGGGTTACCAACGAGCACCAAGCCTCACTTTTAACCTCGTGGCTTTATATTCCACATCTACCTGGTGGGAGCAGGCAGTAGATACCTACGTATGCTGTGATAGGGGGCCGTGATTGGCATTTACATACAGAGTCATCCATCACCCCCTGAATCGTGCTTAGGCGAGGGTATCTGTCCTGCCTACCTACCTGAGCTGCAGTATGATAACTGTTTTGTATTACGGGGTTCAGAGGGGGGAAGAAGGGGCAGGACCTGAAAATTCGGTGAGCTAGCCATAATACCATGAAATAAAAATAAGTGCGTCTGATAGTCAACCACGACCCCAAGTTGCACACATGCTACCCTGACGTAGCATCTCCGTCTCTACTCGACCTAGCCTAGCCCAAGTCCGTGTCCACTGTGAGGCACGTCCCTCCCTTCCGCCCTAGAAATTGGCGCGGGTATCGCTTTAGTCTTGGTATGTCTTCTGTCAGCGCCGCACTAATTCACCCGAACCAGGCCCGCCTGTTCGAAGCTGGTCGCCCTGTTTTCTGCAACGTACTGTACTTAGTGTATCGGCCAAACGGCTCCACAGAATCACCCCTGACTTGCACTATCTTGCCTTAGGTAGCATGTTGTAATTATGTTACACTTGAACGATCGGTTACGAGCCCCATATGCTGCCCATGGTTGTTTTGCAAGGTTATCGTGGTTGAACCAACTTACATTAACTAGGCATACACGTGTCTTGCTGGCAGTTAGACCAAGATCTTGATACGCAATGCGGCGTTATAGTGACCGTGTATAGCGTACTGTGCACGTTATATGATTCCTTCGAGGAGTGGACCCTTGTTACCGCTCTAGCACTCAAGAAGCTTGTGGAGGCGACACTAGTGTTACTACCTTAGTAAGTATGGCATGACCCGCCGGATCTTGGGCAGAAAACGTGGTCGATCAAAGTACAATATAGTACATAGTAGCGCATTGCGCGATTTGTATTGGCAGCTTGTGGGGAGGGAGGATTGAACTGGAAAGACCCGATATCATGATAGAGGATCGGTACTAGCACCCATACTTAGGCGATAGCATTCTTTAGCGTCAGCTTACCTACACATACGGCTCCACATCAGCAAAAGAAGGCAGGCAGAGAGACAGACAGGGAGTGTGAGGTTGGGAGCCAAGCCAAGCCTCCTACATAATAATATAGTCGCCAACAACAAATCGGCCTCAGAAGTCGGGATCTCGGTGGTCGCACAAGAGGGATGCCAATCACTAGCATAGCAAGGAGACGGGAGGAACCAGAGACGAATCGTGACCGCCGCCCGGGTAAGCCATGCGATCCCATCATCCAACAGCAACAGGCCTCCCACATGGCTTGCAGAAAATGTGGTCAGAAACCACGCTGACAGGCTATTCGCATGTGGCATCGGCAAGGTAACACGGCCCATGCCTATCACCAACGGGCTGTGGCAACGCTCGCTGTGCAACGCAATGATGGGCTCGTCTCGGCAGATTGGGCTTGGAATCCTGCTACTGTACTTATGCCGCAGCTACAGTTTTGTTGTTTTCAATATATATCTGCAGCCTTTCTCTAGCTCTCAATGTTATTACCATCAGGGCTCCGACACATCCGCCAACGTCTCACGGAGAGGAGGGGCACAAGAGTATTACTGCTACCCTGAGGTTGAGCCACGTTTTTACGTGCCTAGAAGGAAGAAGAAGAAGAGACGACGAGGGAGCATTGCGACTCTGCGCATGAAAGATGGTAGGCCGCAATTCCCAGCAGACAACTAAAATAAGTCCCGCAGTCGTAAGATAGGTATACCATACAATAGGTAGGCAGGCAGGCAGGCGGTCGCCGTCGCGGCGGTATCTTCCCTCTGCGGTCCTACATAACCACGCGAAACTGGCGGTAACGGTGCCTATTATTACTTTATTACCTATTCTGGGCAGTCTACCTCCCTAGGTTAGGTAGTTTGAATATACTACGGTACAACCTCCCGTCTTATGTCGGACCAAGGTAATCCTTCCCTTTTGCATGCCGGACCGTATCGAACTATTTGGTACCGGATCGGCAAGGCGAGAGGCACAGCCCATTAAGCGAAAACAATAGCCGGGCAATACTCCCGCCGTCCGAGTGATTCCCAGCCCTTCGTCCCCCCTAATGTAGTAGTGGCATCTCGGAGTTTGCGTCGTATACGTACACTACCAGACATGGGGAAAATAGAGGCAGCAAATAGATAGTTGTACACTGCCACGAGAGAATATGCTGTTGGGGGGATGATGGGATGGATGGCTTACGCCGTACACCCACACAATTCCGCCCACCTACTGTAAGTATGTAGAACCCGCAGTAAGTCGACAGCCCAGCCCAGGCAAATTCATCAGCGGGAGACTTCCCTTCTCGGCGGTCCGTGACCAACGGATACAACCGTAGTATCAGCAGCGATCGTGTATGTAATAAGCAAGCTGTGCTCCGGGCATATTGCCGCGTGCCCGCCCGCATCCTTCTTTCTCACTGAATCGAATCAACCAGCTTGGTTGGGCCTTCATCTCATCTCATCCTCACTCTTCTCCACCACCACGTTTTTTTTTGCTGTTTCTCTGCTGTTCCATCTCATTCATGATTGAATGAGAAAAAAAGGTTCCGGATCGTACGCACATGCATTTCGCCTCCTCCAATGAGGATGAGAAGATGAGAGGAATCATGCGTGTCGCGCCCCTCCATCCACTCTACTACTAAGACATACAGATAGAACAACCAAGTACGTATCGCAAGTGGTAGGGTTGCATGTAATACATACCTACATAGCGTGCGTCCGGTCTGCGGTAATCAAGCATGTGCGCACCACGTGCGGCTCTTGTCTCAAGTCCTGGGAACTACCCAGTATCCAGGAGGTAGTCTAGAATCTGGGCAAACCTAAAAGTTGGGGCTTTTTTTTACCGGCACGTTTTTTCTTCTTCCTTGCACGGACGGGAAAGTACTTGGCGCGACGGGAGGAAAGCAGAGCCGTCGGTCGGTAAGTCGCAGATGTATGGGACTTTCTTTATATTTGCGCCGTTAGCCAGCCTTACGAGAATGAATGAATGAATGAATGAATGAAAGCCTCCCTCCCGCATTAAGCTAGATACCTATATTTACCTACTGCACCGTACTACACTACCTAATGTACGGTACAAGAGGCGCCTTCGGCAAGGAGGTATCCGCGCTGCCAAAACCTACATACATACTTCGTACATACGCATACTTATTTCTTACTTTTGCCTACCTACTTACCTACATTACACTATTTGATTCTGGAGTGAACTGTTTCAGCCCCCAACGAGTGGACTCGGCCAATATGTGGACTAATACTCAGCAGGCAGACAAGATAGCTTGCCTAACGCAATTAATTTCAAGGAGAGCGAAAAAAAAAATAAAAATAAAAATAAAAAGATAAAATAGTCTCTCATCTCGGGCCTACATACGGACTACCACTACTACACTGAGAAAAATCGGCCTTGCTTTCGGCTTTACACGTTTGTCTTTCAGCCCAGCAGATAAATACGACACAATACGGCACGTTGCAACGGGCCGGCATCATGTGGTGGTATTCCTTTTTAATGAAAACGTGCAATCCTACCTTACTGTATAAGACAGAAACCCGGACAAACGAGCAGAAATGAAAGTTGATATGCAGTTGGTTCCTCGTAGCCAAAAATATCTCGTCCTACCCTAACAAGGCCGTCGATCAGGCTGGCTCAGCTCCTTCCTTCATATATGTATGTGACTCATCTCTCGAATAAACAAGCGCTCCATCAAACGTTTGTGTATGTATGTATGTCTGAGGTCTTCCCCATCTCACGAGACGATCATGGTGAACCGAATGAGGAAGGCCGGCCGCGTACCGCACAATGAGGAGCCAGCGAGCCTTGCCCGCGGTGCTAGGTCGAAACCATGCATGTCGACATGAAACCTTGACCTTTATACCTACCGACCCTAATGAATGGATGACTACTCTCTATCTGTGATCAACCACGTGATCGCTTGCATGAACATGAAGACATCTACTCTGCTATGCGATCGGGGTTCGAGAGCTCTTCAATTGCTTATTTGCTAATAATGTTTCTTCCCACTGTTCCCATGCTTCATATTTACATATCTTAAATATACTCCTTCCCAAGTCATCTAGACAGCAATGCTAAATCATCATCATCAATCAATCCACATCCCATAAACACTACTACCTTCCAACGTTCTTAGACAACTTCTTCTCCTCGATCTGTTCCAAGTCTTTCTTCTTGTGGAAGTGCGGCGCGACTTCATTCAACCACTGTGGCCGGATGGGCATGCAGCTCCGCATGTACTCCTTATTCGTCAGCACCAGCTCGTAGTAGATGACCGTCTTCTCGGGCGGGTCCGACTTCATGAGGACGGAGCTGGGGTGGATGTAAACGGTGGTGTTGTTCTTGAGCGTCCGGTAACTGTCGCCGCCGCGCTGCAGCCGCGCCGCGTTGGGGAAGAAGCCGGCCGTCAGGGCTTTCTGGATGGGCTCGAGATTAGAGGCGCCGCAAGATGAAGGCGCCACCTCAACGCGCTCGCAGAGCTTAGCGAGCTGGTCTCGGACGTCGCGGGCACGGGTGAGAGAGCGTTGCTGCAAGAAATTCTCTCGCGACCAGACGGGCGAGAAGTCGCTGTCAACCCACTGATTCCAGATGTTCAGGAGCGTCACATGGTCGCCTCCATCCTTGACTGTGAACCGATTACGCGCACTGTCGGCATGGATCTTCTTGTCTTTTGGTCGGAAGAAAAGCGCAGACGCTTCGCTAAGCATAGCAACGATGGATAGAACTTCGTCGACGCATTTGAACTTGTCGGCAGCCAGAACGGCTTTGGCAAGCATGGGGTCCGTGGGGAACTCGGCCATCTGGCGGCCGACCTTGGTAAGTTCACCCTTATGGTTTAGAGCCTGAAGTGCGAACAGCTGGTTCAAAGCTCCGATTAGGGATTCGGTGGGAGGTGGGTCCATGAACTCGAACTCCAGAAGCTGGTTGATACCAAGCGACTTTAACTGCAGAACAACACCGTTGAGATTGGTCCGTTGAATTTCAGGTGTCGTCGACTCGTCCATTTCATTCATATAGGCATACCTGGTATAAAGCCGAAAGCATTTTCCAGGGCCAACACGTCCCGCACGACCACTGCGCTGGTTTGCAGAGGCCCGCGAGCAAGGAACAACAACCAAGTTCGACATGCCTGTCGCTGGATTATAGACGTTCTCTTTGACGTAACCAGGGTCGATCACATAGGTGATTCCATCAATCGTTAAACTCGTCTCTGCAATATTTGTAGCGAGCACGACTTTCCGGGCGTTGTCAGGGGTGGGTTCAAAGATCTTGGATTGTAAATCTGAAGGAAGATTGGCGTAAATAGGACAAATAATGAGCTCTTTGACGCGGTTTCCAAGCTTTCTTGCAGTATCAGTTAGCTGCTGTTCGGCTGCTTCGATCTCATCCTGACCAGTCAAGAATACGAGGATATCTCCTTTCCCTTGGGTTGTGTGAATCTGAAAGATGGTCGTAATCGCTGCTGTTAAGTAATTTGCCTCTGGTGCTGGTGTATAGTAGATGTCGACGGGATACCGCCGACCTGGGACATTGAAAATGGGAGCGTCATCAAAGTACTTCGCGAACTTCTCGGCATTCATGGTAGCTGAAGAGATGAGAAGCTTCAGGTCTGGCCGCTCTCTTGCCAGATCCTTCACCAAAGCTAGTAGAATATCGGTATGAACCGTCCGTTCGTGGGCCTCATCAATCATTATGGCCGAGTATCCGGCGAGATCGGGTTCTGTCATGAACTCCCGTAACAGCATACCGTCGGTCATGTATTTCAGTATGGTCTTGTCGCTAGTGTTGTCTTCGAATCGGATCGAATAGCCCACTTCATTTCCCACCTTGACCCCCATCTCCTCGGCCACACGGGCCGCGACACTCATGGCAGCGACTCGCCTGGGTTGTGTACAGCCGACCTTGAGGCCGCCCTTTGTATACCCTGCTTCGTGCAGGTATTGAGGTAGCTGGGTAGTTTTACCACTGCCAGTTTCACCAACGAGAACCAGAATCTGGTACTGCTCAATAGCGGCGATGAATTCGTCCCGATACTTGTATATAGGAAGGCTATTACGCGTTTCCTGTATCGACAGAGCCCTCTTTTCCGCCGCCTCGATCTGTGCCTCGAGAAATCTCTGTTCTTGGGTCAATTGCTTGCCTTCGCCAGCCAATGTCGACCCCAGGTTCCATTGTATGTACTGCTCAGGATCAAGCACTGGAGCGTAGTCGCCCTCGTACTCGCGCTCGGCTCTGTTGATTTGGGACTTCGCTTTCTGGGTCTGTTCCCGCTCCCACTCATCATGTTCCGTGACGAACTTCTCCTGTCCGTATTCATCTCTTTCAACATAGCGCTTGTATAAGGCCTCCTCCTTCCTTTTCTTATCAATCTTGCCCTTCTCGGTGATGTAATCCTCGGGCATGTAGTAGCCATCTCGGTGATCATCGATTCGCAGGCGCTCTTCTGCAAGCCGTAGGATCTCCCGGTTCTTGGCAAATTCGGCCTTCTCCCTTTCTGACAGCCGAACGCCGCTCCTCAGTTCCGCAGTTTCTTCAGCCACTTGTTTGCGCAACAGTGCCAACCGTTCCGTTTCTCGCTTTTTCAGGTAATCCTGTCGTGAGCGCTCTCGCAGGTCGGGCATGGCGGCTCGGTTGGCAGCTATCTCATCAGCCATACGTTGGCGCTCTCTCTCCGCCCTACCTTCGGTCTTCTTCGATTTGCCCTGGTCGCGCTCTTTTAATCGCAGCGAGAATGCTTCTCTCTCAGCCCTGTCCTTATCCGTGTCGGAACCCGCGCCATCCTCGTTTCCCTCTCCATCATCGTGACTCAACTTCGCCCGCTTCGGGGGGGACTCCTGGAATTCGGGCTCGTCCGCGCGTTCATCTCCGGACGGGGTAGGCTCCGGCTCCTCATCACCCCAGCGATCGTTGTAGTCACCCTTGTCACGTTTCCGTATCGACTTGGACTTCTTGAGAGTGTCTCTGCGGGGTGATCGGTCGCGACTCCGACTTCTACTTGGACTCCGGTGGCGACGGCGGTGGGAGCGGTCGTGGTCGCGGTCACGGTCACGGTTGCGGTCACGTTCGTCGCGCCGCCGGGATTTAGTCTTTGACTCGACTTTCTGTGGGCCGACTTCGTCTTCGTCCATAGGGACGAAAGCATACCGTTTGCTCATGACTGCAACGTATCTATGAACGGCGGCGAACCCAATTTACGGAGCAGCAGGGTTGTCGTCAACCTGAAAAAAAGAATGGCAACTAACTCATTCCCGGTCGACGTAGCAATCTAGCGCAGAAATAGCCATACCATGCTGCTTCGTGTAGTTATTTGGCGGTAGTCGTAGGCAGATAGGTCGAATGGTTAGTTAGACTGAAAAGCAGGCATCTAGACAGGAATAACAGGGCAGTCATAGCCAGGTAACCGTCCCCACAGCATGGGACATGCCCACTTTCGTACATTTTGGAGAGCTGTGGCCAATCACAGACAGACAAGCCGCCAAGAGGGAGCATCGTTCCCCTTAGTGCGAAATGTCTTATCTTATCTCGCATGACCCTGCAGCTCGGGACGGTACAGCGGGCATTGTACATTTTAACACGTTGACATGCTGGTGTTCTGCGTCGAGCTACAGTATTGATGACAGTAATTGTAAAAGTGGCATTTACAACCCGACTCAATTACCTGCGCCGACTAACACCACGCTGTTCAAGTCTTGTTTGTAGCTTGTCTATCTACTCTCTTGCATTTACATTACATACAGCAACAACATATAATCTATCCTACTGGAATAAGAAACAGCCGCAGCTTCCTAATCTTGTGGTGTTGTTTGTTACCACCTGGGCACCATGCTCCTTCATGGGGCAGCTTTCATGCTGCTCTTCCTATTTGCGCAACTCATACTATGTGCCGAAGATTACTATAAGGTATGCGTATTGTGCGCATCCATGCACTATTACTTGTTGTTAGTAGCATCAGCCATGTTGACTGCTATCGTGTGTCTAGGTCCTAGGCATAGATCGCCAAGCAAACGACAAACAGATCAAGTCGGCGTACCGGAAACTCAGCAAGAAGTTCCACCCGGACAAGAACCCGTGAGTTCTCCCCTCACATACCTCGTCCCCCGCGTGGTCATTGGTCGCTCGCTGACACTTTCTCGCAGTGGCGACAACACGGCGCAAGGCAAGTTCGTCGAGGTTTCCGAGGCCTACGAAGCCCTCATCGACCCCGAGTCGCGAAAGATCTACGACCAATACGGACATGAGGGGCTAAAGCAGCGCCAACAGGGAGGAGCAGGCGGCCAGCATCACGACCCCTTCGATCTCTTCAGTCGCTTTTTCGGTGGAGGTGGCCATTATCAGCGTGGACAACCCCGCGGCCACAACATTGAGATCAAGATCGGGCTCGCTCTTCGAGACTTCTATAATGGTCGCGAGACCGAATTCCAGTGGGAAAAGCAGCAGATCTGTGAGGAGTGCGACGGCACCGGCTCCGCCGATGGTGTCGTTGAGACTTGCTCCCGTTGCCATGGCCACGGTGTGCGCATCGTCAAGCACCAGCTCGCGCCGGGCATGTTCCAGCAGGTCCAGACACAGTGCGACGCCTGCGGTGGGCGGGGCAAGTCGATCAAGCACAAGTGTCCGGTCTGCCAGGGCAACCGGGTCGTTCGCAAGCCCACCACAGTCACGCTCAACGTCGGACGTGGCGCGCCCAGGGAAAGCAAGGTCGTGTACGAGAACGAGGCGGACGCGAGCCCGGATTATATTGCAGGTGACCTTGTGGTGACGCTTACTGAGAAAGACCCCGATATGGAGTCAGATAACCCGGATCATGTCGATGGTACATTCTTCCGGCGGAAAGGCGACGATCTTTTCTGGACAGAGGTTATCTCGCTGCGCGAGGCCTGGATGGGTGATTGGACACGAAACATCACACACTTGGACGGTCACGTTGTGAGACTGGGACGGAAGCGCGGTGAGGTAGTGCAGCCTGGCCACGTCGAAACTATCCAGGGCGAGGGAATGCCCATTTGGAGCGAAGATGGCGATTCGGTCTACCACGAGTACCAGTTTGGCAAATTATATGTCCAATACGTCGTGGTGCTCCCCGACCAGATGGAATCGGGCATGGAGAAGGAATTCTGGTCCATGTGGCAAAAGTGGAGGGGGAAGATCGGTGTTGACCTACATAAAGACAGTGGACGGCCAGATGAGCCTATAGTAAGCTCTGGACATGATAAGAAAGATGAGTTATGAGAGAATATACATGATAGATCGGTAATAGACGATATGACAGCACGATTGGTTTGCCCCTTTGTTTTGAGGCTGTAAAAAAAATCAGTTCTCTTCTTCTCGACGGGGAAGAAATGTCCTTTTAAGCAGATCATGAATGGATATGTTATTGATCTTATACTACACTGAAAGGAGTGACAGTTGTCATTGGCCCCGAAGTATTAAGCCCAGAAAGTCGCCGATATGCGGAGCTCGCGTGTGGGCTAAAAAAATCACATCGTGGTGGTTAGAGCTTCATCAAGCAGCAACCAGGCAGGTATCACCTCTCGGAAGCCCCGCCAAGGCTCAGTATAACCGTAGCGACTAGAAGTACGCGAAGCTAGATATTATATATATACCGCTGCTATCTACTCGCTTCATGGTGGGAGTTATGTGGGAGTCAGTTACCCTACCACACACACACACCACGCCCCGGACCTCCACCCAATCGGGCAGGCTGATCCTTAGCTTTGCTTTCTCGATTATATAATGTACTTATACCCTCTATATATTTTCCCCTTAGCATGTTTCCTATCCTTCTTCTTCCCCTTTACCCCTTTCCTGTCCATTGTTTGTATTTTCCTCCAGGGAGCTTGGAGCCACCCGTGCCCAATCGCCTAACAAAAAGAACGCCAAGCAACATTCTTACTTTACTCCCAACCAACTCATCGAGTATAGGTATACTCTATCTACACTCTTCGTCGACTATATTACCACAGCTGCCCTCCCTGCCTCCCACCTTCCCCCTTTCTCAGGCGTCACGGAGGCCCCGGGGGGAAAATGAGCACTAGTATCCTAACCCGCACGAAGGAAACCCTCTCGGAGATGCTCCACCCATGGATGTTCCTATGGATATCAGCGAGCTTCCTGCCACAAACGATCCGGCACATCTTCGCATCGCTCTCCTTCCTCTCCGCGGTGCGGACCCTGCTCTCGTACTCGCGCTTCCGGGAGGCGTGGTTCGGGCAGTTCTGGGCGTCCGCGGGGCCCGGGGTGCGGGAGAACGCCTCGGCGCGCGTCCTGCCGCTGCTCGACGGCCGCACCTCGCGGGGCGTCGTGACGGACGAGCCCACCGGCCCCGGCGTGGGCGGCGTGGTCGTCGAGATAGGCGCGGGAACCGGCCTCTGGGTCAGTCTCTTCTCGGACCGCCACCTGTCGCAGGATGCCGGCGGCGGCGAGAGGCGCGGCAGTACGGCGCGCACGAAAGTCACCCGCGTCTACGGCGTCGAGCCGAATCCCGCGCAACACCCTGCCCTGCGCCAAGCCGTCAAGGACGCGGGGTTAGAGGATGTGTATGAGGTTGTGCCGGTGGGGATTGAGGATTTGTCTTCTTCTGGTGAGGGGAAGACGAAGAAGTGGGATGGGAATATCGAGCCGGGGTCTGTGGATTGTATCGTCTCCGTGCTCTGTCTGTGCAGCATCCCTGATCCCGAACGGCATATTCCTGAGCTGTATCGCCTCCTCCGCCCCGGTGGCCGCTGGTATGTGTATGAACATGTGAAGGTTGAACACCACTGGTATATGCGATTGTATCAGCGTAAGTTCAGCCTCCCACCCATTGAAGTCGCGTTTTCTCAGCCATGTCATGCCCATCATTTCTTTTTAATCCCCACCAAGCCTCGGAACCATCACCACGACCTACCACGTTTTCCTCCGCATGATGCATATGCCATCACACAACATTAGCACCTCCTTATCTCCACCCCGCTAACATCCATTCAAACAATAGGGTTCCTCAACCTCATATGGCCGCATTTCATCGGCGGATGCGAGCTGTGTCGCCGGACGGAGAACACGCTACGGGAGGCGGGTCCGTGGGCCAGCATCGATATCGGCCAGCCGCCTCCCGTCATGTGGTATCACAGCTTGCCTCATATCCTGGGAGTTTTGACAAAATAAGCCTGTACAATAAGCTTGTGCTTATTCTCCGAAGGTAGGTATATAGCCCTAAGCCTGTACGTAGCGAGTTTTTCTCTTGAAGGCGAAAAGATGTGCGACGGTTGGTTCATGCACGCGAGAACGTGGGTATATACCCCTTTTTGCGATTGGGTTGGGTTGGGTGTAGTGTGGTGGCGTTGGTGAGACGCGGGACTCGTTCGTTTATCACCATTGACATTTCTTTGATCCCATGATTTAGAAGTTGCTGTAGTCTTGAGATTCATAGCAACCTAGTTCCTCCCACTTTACATAGGATTTCAGCTCTAGGTCAATCGTTTAGACGTGAATGATCGCCGTATGTCTTGTTGGGTGAGTGATATGGCAAGAAAGTCAAATACGCGACTGAGGGGTTACTACATCTTACTTGAACATGTTGAGATGGCATATGTGTAATTTAATCTTATTGCAGATTGACTGAGTAGCTTCTGTTTTACGTGCCTTCAGAAAGCATCCTTTAGGTACCTAGGTAGTCTTGCCTCTGTCTGGCTACCAATGACGCCGTAATGTGGAATAGGTGAGGGCGTACGTATGTGGCAAGTTGCGGTGAGGTTCAATTCCTAACAGCGCCAATGGCATTTGTTCGGGCAGCTTATTACGTGTAGGAATGAGACATTGTTGGGTGTAGCTTTGTGTAAGTAGCTTTGTGCGTAGGTCCCTACCTAACCCCTTACCTTTACCCCGGTTTCTGTAACAGTCCCGTCACAGTCACATTGTCACTCCCTTTACTAAAATACCATATACCGCAGCCGACATGACATTAATCGGACCTCAATAGGGTTTAATAAATAACATTCGACACAAATATCCCCTCGGTAGCATCGGACCACGAGATCGTGGTCTAGATAGCCTACCTGCCTTTCTAGTGAGCACCAGTGATCGATCAGCCCCATCATCCCATCCGGTAGGACTGCTTATTATTATTACCGCAGCCGCTATTCGTCCATAATTTATGGGCCGCTCGACGCCCATCCTTGTGGCCTGATCCTACCTAAGCCTCTGAGCCTCCTCCTACCTACACTACACGTACCGTACACTAGCCTCTCGAGACAGCCAGGGAAATTGAACAAGAATACTGCACAGATAACAAAGGCATCTTGTGTAGGAATGTTAGCGTATTACTAACGAAGCTGTGCTATAGGTAGCTGAGTAATGGCCAAATAGAGAGACGTTTTCCCGGGGGAGCAGGGTACATACAGATAGGTACCTGAGCTAACTTATTTCCTAACTCGGTAGCTACCTAAGTACAGAGTATAAACGGTTGATTAGCGCCCGGGATGGTGTCATGATCCGTGTGATTCCTCATCGGTTCTTTTTTCTGGGGCAGCTAGCGAGTTGCGCCATTCCGATTTTCTTTCTCACGGGCCCGGCTTTTATCACAATACAGTATACCTTACCTTACTCCGTACCTAGTGCACCTATCATAGGTATATGAGGGGACGAGTGAGGCATCGTGCGACGAGTGAGGTCTATTTATATGAAGAGGTGCCTAGCTTCCTAGGATATGCTATATCATGCTGGGTCTGTAAAAGGGTACAATAAACAGTGTATATACATAGTAAGAACCCCTCACGGTGGCTCCTAAGTCCCTTACTCCTCCCATTGTACCTCATTAATACTGCCGTTAATCCAAGGTTCAGCTGGAAGCTGTATACGGTATTTGTGCAAGCCCAGAGGCTGCTCCACACGACCTATATAGCCCTACTTCTGGAAACGAACTATCACATCTGTCCCTTGCTTCTTATTTAAAGTATAATCTCCTATGAATATCTACGCAGGGCAGACAGTGTTCTAGATATAATTTATTAATCGGGCATCACCGTGGCCAACCGAGCCAGCAACGCGCAGCCTTAAGCCTTAACATAGTTCTGATGGCCAGGTGGAGAGCGACTCATTTGATCGAAACGAACTTCGATTCTTCTGTTCCGAAGCCACGCATACGCATATTATAGCTCCTTAATAGGATTCCCATTTAACCCGAGTCACCAGCGGATCAACCATTGTCCGGCCTCCGTCTCTACGCCGTCGAGTGGTCAGACCTCTGAATGGTGCCCAAGGCAGTGCAGTGCCACCTTGGATGAGTTTCGAGTGACGACGGCCCGGTTTGTCGCGACACCAACCAGACTGATAATCTGGCCTCTGTCCCACTCTTTTTAACTTCGTCACTAAAAATCGCCTGTCACAGCTTTGGCATCTGCCAACCAAGCATTACACGCGCACCGTCAGACGCTACGCAAATTTAATAGTCGCGTGTCTCTGGCATTATAGCCGGGAGAGAGTGGACCGGTCTGCAGCCCAGGGGGTACAGTAGGGTACAATAGGTGACACACAACGTCCTTTGGCGCACTGTCGGATTGCGTCTTATAGCTGTAAGCAAGGCTGTCCGGTGTCAGCCACAGGCCTTGCTATTCCACCCCCAATCATCGCCACCAGCACCTCATCTGTTGGAGCGGTCTGGCTATCGCTCTCCGCACAGCAGCTTCTAAAGTCTGAGTGACTGGCGCTCATCTTCCTCCTCCGTGGTTATCATAGTTGTCTTCGGTCTGGGCTCCGGCTTCACTATAGCCGCAGCGCATCGCATCCCCGTGTGAGCGAGATGCAGTCAAACGGAAGCTTAATGGGTTATTCCCCGGTGTCCGAGTCCACGTCGCTGGCCATTTCTTCGCCTAGTCTATCCCCAGGATCGCGACCTCTTCAGGATGTCCAGTCGACCGGTTCGTTTGGTGGTGGCGATACCGTCATGACGGACGCCGGCGACATACATGCGTCGCGAGCTTGTGAGAAATGTAGAGCCTCGAAAAGAAAATGCGACAAAAAATTACCATCTTGTGATAGATGTAAGAGGTAGGCCTGATCCCTCATTACACCCTTCAATTTTCATGCTAACCCGTATTAAACACTGCGCCGCTCCCTTCGAGAATCTTCCCATCTTTTAGTGAAGACGCGCGATGACTCTATCTACCCTTTAATCACTTGTTTGTAGTTGAACTTGGATGGCTGATGCTAACCGCCTCAATTAGGTTAAATGCCAAGTGCCATTACATCCAGGACCAAAATTTTAACAACTCTAACCCCAATAATGCCCAAGTTGTCTTCCTGCAACAGTCTCACACCCTAGCCAGTGATATTCTCTTTCGTGGTGCCGAACCCCTTGAGGGCATCACCGTCTCACAAATCCTATCTCTAGTATCGCTAGATACTACTTCAGGAGGGGTGCAACACGATTACGCCCATTCCACAGCCCTTTATTTTAATTTCATACATCCGTGGTATGGGGTTGTTCACCAGACCCTGTTTTACCGCCAACTACCGAACATGCTTGGATCAGCCGAGACGCGCTCCTCGCCAGATATGGAGTCGTCGCCGTATAGTACTGCGGACCATCAGGTTACAGGCCAGAGAAGCCAGTCTAGTTTTACTGGGAGTCCAGAACTAGCGTCCAAAGAATTTGCTCTTCTGGTTGTTCTTATGAACCTCAACATCCGTATGCGCCTTACCGCTGCTGGTGAGCAGCACATGTTCGACGAAACATACCGGACAGTGAAGCGTATACTCGCCTTACTCCTCATGGCTTGCGCCGATGGCCCCCACCCAACCGTTGAGCTCGTCCAATGCGGTGCATTGCTTGCATTGTACGAATATGGTCACGGTGAAATCGAGACAGCGTATCAGACTCTTAGTCAGACTGCACCTGTAGCTCGAGTTCTAGGCATTTCCGCACGGCAAAAGGGAGAGAGCGGTATTGATGACGTGCCCTTGACTCTTGTGGAAGAACAACAGAATTGTTTGTGGTGGGGATTGTTTATTCTCGAACAGTAAGTTTATACTTACCTTAAACTAACTATACGCATTCCACCACTACGCCAATGTTGTGGTTGATGACGTGACAGTTATTTTGAAATTGATGCCTCAATCTTAACCTGGTTGGAGACTTGCTAACATTTCTTTAGATTTATCCATCAGGATGACGCCATGAGACACCTGCCATTTGTCTTTGAGAGTCCCAGCCGAACGACCTTGCTACCAGAGTCACAAATTGAGCCACAAGTCGTGACTCCCATGCCTGGCAACGCCCTCATGCCAGCATTATCATCTCCCCGGCCGACGCTCCCAAGTTCCCGCCTACTAACCACTGATGTAGAAGTTGGTACACAAAAATTAGGCTCTTTCCAAGTGTCTGCGAAAACCGCCAGCATATTTCATAGGGCACTGAGGATTGACAAAGAGCGGCGAAGTCGGCCAAGCGAAAAACCACTCTTGAGCGCCTTCCGCGATCTAGACATCGAAATCAGGATAGCGACAAAAAACCTCCTGGAGCAGAGCCTCGATTGGGAAACGAGGCTTGACTGTTTTGCAATGCTTATCGGGTATGTTTGAAGCTTCCCAAACCACTTTTTGCGACTCCCGGTCTCCTGGTATCTTTTGCTACCACCTCGCGCACCACGCTCTGGCTATCCTTACTAACAAACAACGTCCTCACCGCAGCGCACTTTTTGTCCTGTATACCCCTTTTCTAGAAGTTCTGGAGCACAGTACGCCAGGGGCTATCGAGTCGGATCCTGACCTTGCCCTTGCGCTGACAGCGCTACGCTTCGCTTGCAAGATGTCGACTGAGATTTCATGTAAGGTTAACCCGGCCTTCGACTCGACCTCGCGATCGCCAGCTATTTTGTGCGCGCCTGCCGGTGCGTCGTGTTATAGGGTAATCCTTGCCTATGCTTGCCTGTCTCGCATCTTTCCAGATGAGCATGAGGCGTGTCAGAAGGCTATCACGGAAAAGTTCGAGAGTCTTTGGTTGTTCAGCTTCCGGTGGGGGTTTGCTGGTAAGTGTGATCTACCTCTCATCTACCTTTCATTCTCTGCGAGACTTAGGGCAACCCACTGACTGTAAGGATATAGAGAAGATGATGAGACAGCTCGAAAACAAGACTGGTAGTAAGTTCTACCCGAAGCCACTGTCTCGCTTTCTATTCTACCCCGGCCTGTGCCACGGGACGTGTACTAACACTGAGCTTCCAGTAAACCGCAATGTGTATCTGAGAAACACGTCAATCGCGCCACCAGCGCGAGGTCTAGGCTACGAGCTTCCGCAATAACACTGGGGGCAACAAGTGAAGTTCTAGTAATTACACTCTACGAGGTAGTTATAGTGCCAACCTTCCTGCATGCCGAAGTAATAACGCTCAGAAGTGAGATTGAAACGCTCAAGATGGGCCAGGTGCGCCATGTCCCGTGAACGCCCACCCGTGCGGTTCGTTGCAGGGGACGATATGCCGGGCGCATACCACTCGCTCCTATCATCCAACAAGGTTACGGCCACGAGCGTGGTCCTCGTTAGCAAATCTATAGGGCATAGCCATTTGGGCCGTGCCGTATCGTTAAGTGCCAAGAATAAGACCAACAGCGGAGAAATGGATCCCGGCAGTCTTTTCTAGGTTTAAAAGGCTCTCTCAAACTGGACCTAGACTAAGAAATTGTCTCGTTCCCGTCCATCCATGTACAATCGGGAGAGCCCGCTGTCCTGTCCTGTTCTGTTCCGTCCCATACGCGTACAATCAGATGGTCGCAACAAAAGGCCATCTTCTAGCTATATGCTGTTCGTTGGATCCTGCACTCACGTCTCTGGAATGTGTTCTAGGAGTCTTACAGTTTACGGCGAATTACTTGAGAGAGAGAGTCTGGGAGAGACAAAGTCAGGCACAGCCAATAAAAGAAATTTGTCACGGATGGACAAGGAGAACGCGAAAAGGGATATTTATGTCGTTATGACCAAGGGAGGGACACGATAGGACATGACGGAAACGCGAAAACGGACAGAAGATATGGCACGGGGTAAAGGCCTAGTGAGCGCAATTCTGGAAAATGTCGGAACTTGGGGATGCCTAATCTTGATACCAATAACAAGCTCACACATGAGAGGCCAAAAATATTGCAAGGGGAGATGCAGGAGGCGGAGATAAAGACGATATGGTTCGGAATGTATGAGAGCTGAAGCGTGGGATTTACCAATCCTAATTACTTAGTAGCTTGTTCACCCCTCATGACGGACGACACCATACATATCCCATCTGTAATCTAGTCAAGGCGAGGCATATATGTATATCACAATCAAAACAAGAATGACGCGCTGCGAGGCGTTCGCTTCCCAGGAAGATATATATCATGAAGCTCGACTTGACAGCAGAAAGTTCACCAAGTAATCACCTCAGCTCTTACAAGCCTCCATATGCCCATAAGAAGTGACGCTCTCGGCCGCAGTTGACAGATCGGAATAATTATCCAATTAAATCCTTACTATATCGTTTTCACGGTATCCTATCATAAAAAGCAACAACTGAAACCCTACTCACCCCTTCTCAGCCGTCAACTCTATGCAACGTGGTGATTCAATACGTGATGCAATATTGTACTATATACCATACATACGTACGTACATACATACATAACCCCCCTACCCCAAAGTTGGCCAAAATCCAACCTCTCGAATACACTGACATACTCGTTCATCCCCCATGCAATCTATATACAAGTGCGCGCAGTGGCCCCTCATCATCCCTACCCGCTTCGCAGTATGTCAACATACATACATACGTGTCGTGTATCCAACTAGTCGAGTAGATACGTACGTACGTACACTCCGTGAGGTAAGATATCAGTGAGCAAGAAACTTCATCAGCATGCCCAGCAGCAAAATCATTAAAAGATCAACCTTTGCTCCAGAAACGCCATGCATCCATCCCATCCCATGAGTCATGCCCCGGGGCCCATCCGGTCGGTCTATAAACAGGACAATAGGAAACGTGGGATATAAATACCACCAAACACAAAATCCACATGCAAAAGAGAATTTTTCTCTTCCTCTCTCTTCCCGAAAGGAAAAAGAATATAGGTACGAGGCGGAATACCGCCCCTTCAAAACCCGCTACTACTAGCGACCAAAACAAGCAAGATGCCATTGAGTGCGCAGACAGCTATGAACGTGGCCCAGACGGCAAGGCAGTAGAGGTAGCCAGAGGGGTACTGGCGGTAGAGCATGGCGCCGAGGCCCATGCAGGCGCAGAAGAGGCTGGCGACGGAGCCGAGGGTGGCACCGGCGTCGACCTCGAGCCGCAGACGCCGTTTCCCCGTGGCGATCAGCAGTCCGGAAACGCCTAGTAGGACGAAGGCCGCGATGAAGGCGAGCACGATGCCCCGCGTCAGAACCCGGTCCTGGTAACTCCCCATCATCTTCGCGTCGCCTATCGCGGACGAGGACGACGAATATGAGTATGTGTGCGAGAAGCCGAGACCCTGTGCGTGATGGGGCCCACTCTCGTCCGACGAGGATCGGTATCCGTCCTCGCTTGTCGGGGGCCGTCGACCCGCGATGCTGAAGTAGTCTGCCGGCGCTCCCGCCGTGAGGAGGGACTGTGTTTCCGAGGGCGAGGACGTGCCGGCGGCGATGGTGGTGTCTTTAGACCTCTGCGACTGCAGCCAGTGCCGCACCTGGTCGACGGATCCGCCAAACATGCTCTTCACGTACGCGAGGCCCGGGAACTCGTCGTGGGCGTTGGGGTCGATATAGATGACGTAGGCATCGTCTTCTTGGTCGCCGGCCTCGCTTCCATGGTCGTACTCGTTCCAGTACGTCGGCGGCGTAGGGGTCGTGGCTGAGATGCTGTACGAGGAGCGGCGCGAGTCCCGCCGGGGCCTGCGACCGGCGGGGTCCCGTGACTCGGTCGGGGGCGGCGGTCTCGGTTCGGCGAGGTTGGCGTCGCGGGGTGAGGCGGCGTTGAGGGTGGTGCGCAGCTCGCGGTACTGCAGGCGAAGCGGGGCGAAGTTGTAATGTGTGAAACTCTTCGGGTGATCGAGGACATTGTCTCTGAATCGGCTGCCCAGCGTTGTGGACCCAGTCCATTTCTATTGTCGGTGGCGGGTGCCACATGTCAGCCGAGACCTGCAATCCGCAGTGGCTTGCATGAGTGACGTGATGGGCGGGCACTGAGGACCGATACATACGTCGGTGGCATACGCCAGGCATACGATGCAATGCCATGGTACGCTATGCTATGCCATGCAACTGAGTGTGTATTAAGGGAGTGGCGCATACCTTGTACTTCTTGAGGATCTTGCGAAACGCGGTGACCTGCGCATCCACGAACCGGCCGAGTGCGTGGGTGTCTTGGCCGCATTCTTCGACCTGTGTCTGATACTTGGCGAAGCGTCGTTGGCGTTTAGTCGACAAGCCACGTGGGTCGGCGCATTTAAGCATCAATTGGTGCGCCAGGCCCGAGAGATGGCCTGAAACAAAAAGCAAAATTGTACGTCAATTGACTGAGAACTAAATACCAGGGGTGTGTATCGTGTTTTAAAGAGTAGGTAGGTAGCTAGCTAGTTAGAACCAAGGAAAAGATGTAACATACGTAGGCGGCGTGAGATCTCGTCGGCTTTGCTTGTGACAAAGAGGCCGGCACGGTTGTGCTGGGAGCACAGCTCGAGGTAGAAGGCGTCCTCGAACCGGCGCAGCGCGTGGTCCTGCTGGCCGGGGATGGCCATGGCCGTGGCTGTGGCCTGGTCCCGCGACGTGTGCGCCTTTATCTGGTGCTTGAGCGAGTTGTAGTCGACATTGTGCAAGCTCCAGCCAGGCACCGAGACCTCTGCGAGTTGCTCTCCGAATTTCATGGTTGTGCTGTGCGCATAGTGGTGTCAGACCACGCGGTCACTCGTCTTTCTCTCACGCAGATTCAGGTCTTATGGCTGTCCCTTGCGCCCATTCGCTCTTTCTTTCTTTGTTCTGCTGGGGAGAGAGAGTGCCGAACCGGTTGTGGGAAACAAAGAGAGAGAGGGAGGTTGTGGTGGTTGGTGATGGTTTCGCACGTGCTAAGTCCAGTGGGGCGGTGCTGATGCTATAAGTACTGCAATGCTGGAGCTGGAGCTGGAGCTACAACCCTGGGCTTCAGATAGAAACCGCGATGACGTTGGCTTGAGGAAGGTGGTGACATGGGTCGGGTATCGCTTGATGACCGGGGCAGACCGGGGCAGACCGGGGCAGAACCGGGGAGGTTTATAGTATATTTTCACACAGTAGCGCGCCCCGTACTTACTCTTCTTCAAGAGTAGCGCCAGAGCAGGAGCGAGGGCAGAGAAGATCCAGTGCAGACTCAGACTAGATAGGTACTTATCGCCTTGGCCCGTCTCCGTAAGTGTTCCGCTGCTGCCAATAATCAGCCCCGTTCAACCACGAGTTTTTATGGTTGAGCCTCCCAGGCTTAGCAGCGCGAGTCAGACTGACCTTAGGGCGGGACTTACTAAGTGGATGCCGTGGACCAAGGTACTATGTAGTGATATCTGCCAGGTACTAGTCCACTACCTAGTCCACTATTGATAACAGGTCGCTGTTAATCCTGAGGGAACATACAACCTCTTTGTCGAGTGAAGAGAGGGGAGGAAATAGGATAGAGAGACAGAGACATGGACAGAAGAACAGTGACATTTTTAAGCAAGGATAACCGAGGTAGGTATCTTATCTATCCCCATTCCCTGTATCTATTTCTCTCGATGGCTTTCTCACAAACTCGTTCTTTCAAATGCAAAGGCTAGACTGGCCCGAAACGCGAGGAGAGCAAGGAACCCCCGCGGTTCATCGGTTCGGTATTACTGGGTTGCCAAAAGTTACCATGATAATGAGTGGAGGGCTACTTAGCAATTGGCCAATCACGCCACGGCTTCCGCAACCTCCCAACAGTGCTACCTCTTTGGCATTAGTGTGTACCTAGGTATCTGACATGCATCCTGCGGATAGCTAGAACCCCCCGATCCGCCCCTGTCCGGGATAGAACACACATAGCAATTGATCGCGCGACTCATTGCCTTTCTTGGCCATCGTGAGCCTACCTAGGTATGCATCGGTAATTTGTTAAAGTGGCCGGCTGGTCGGGTTGCGCTACCGGTACTAAGCTCGGGCGCCATCCAATACGCCTTCTTCTGCGCCTGGGAAAACTCGACCGCGTAACTATTGAAGGCAGACCTCCTGATTCGTCACTCGTGCATTTCGGCAATACGTATACGTAACAACTACATAAGCGGCTGATGCGCACTAGAATCAACGTCCACTTGTGGTTGGACCCTGGCCGGGCTTGGAACGGGCTGGACCTTGATTCCTTCACGGCAACATCCTTAGTAACGTACCCAAAGTAATACGGTATCAATTAGTCCCGTAGTACAGACAGCTGTGTCTGCCCACTTACATATGCTGTGCAGCAGACATTGAGCGTGGATCATGTTTGAACAACCGCCAATTTGGGCATGACGTACTTGGCTTTTCGAGTAGGCAGTGTCACGACGACGTTGGGGTCGCTCATACATGCAGTTGGCGTCAAATCACGGTACGATAAAAATGCGTTCTCTCAACTTTAGCGTCACTTCTCGTGAAAGGCTGAGATGGCTCGCGATAAGACCTCCTTCGCCGGCAGCGGAACCACTCACACTACAGTAGACTGGGTAGAAATTAGCTACCTAGCTGCAAGAGCACCACCCAGAATCCCAGCAGCCGCAGAGACCCCGCCCCAATCACCTAGGACTTCTCTTACTCTGCTCGGTATCGCCCAGATCTAAGCGCACGCGACCACGGTTCGCCAAGTGCGGCCCGTAGCATAGCGTAACCTGTCTGGGTTCCTCAACCGCCCTGCACGGCTGATTGGACGATCGCTCGAGGGTCTACTGTTGGTCACGTCGGATGGCGTGTCTGGTTTATGATTCACATAGTAACCCTCACACAAAAGCGAAATGGACAACCGGTTTATTTCCGTGCCTGTGTTGGGTAAGAGCCACCTCTGCTCCAACCCGTTATCGTCTTGTACACCCGCCCATGAGACAAAAGAATATCAGATCAAATTATTTTTAAAGCCGCGTCGAGCGCCTATACACACATCAGTTACTTACCTGCCACACGAGGACTCGAGGGGGTATCACAAGATATCCAGATTGTTGGAGCACCGAACTATCCGCTGGGAAGGATGTCGTCCCGTTTGATAGGCACCCAAAATCAGGGTTGACACTTAAAATTAAAATATAAATCTATAATAAAAATGGCCCGGAGTATTTCCGCCCATCCAAAGACTGCATGTTGTTGATCCGCCTCATGACTCCGGACACCGGCCGTGCATACATGTCCGTTGATGTTACCTTGATCCTGTAATCATAAACCAGTACAGAAGGGTATTAGACTCGCATATTCTCCGGATGTTCCCGCGGATTGGTAAACGCGGGCGGCTTGCACCCAGCCATGCTGTTAATCTCGATTGTCATCACTTTTGCGGGTGGTTCCGTCTATATCAAGACTAATTAATATTCGCCTAGTCGAATTGTTAAGCATGAGCCAAACATATCGGTTTCTGAGAATTCGAGAAGGAGCCGGGCCTACATAATAACCCGTCGAGTCGACGAGCTTCCTTCTGAAATGGATCTGATAATGCCCTAAGTAAGATAAGATATTACCCTCACGCCGTAAGGTTGTAGCTGTGCGACGGACCATCAACCAGTCTAACCGAGTAGGCAGGGATTATGCACACCTCGAACGAACACGAGACTTGCCGTCAAACAACAGATTGTTGGCTGTGCCACATATACACAGGGTAAAAGAAACAACCCCGTGAATCGGAGACTGACCGCCCTTGAATGGAGGTCACGCGATCTTTTACTACATTGTGCTAATGGTAAAAAGTGCCGTACGCTAGACTATCGTTAGAGCAAATGCGGGAATGAGATGTGAAATGGGATTTCTTGAAGAAGTTTTAGGCTGTGAAAGCCTATTCTACCAATAAGAATTGAATACTTAGACACGTGCAAACCGTAGTATAGATAGGTGGGTTTACATATACCCGCCCCCAAGAGAGACCTTGCAGTACACGGTCCTTTCGATAAGCGACGATCTTGGCAATCTTCTTGTGCTTGAGGTTAAGAACAACTTGCCGAATACCAAGAGAAGTCCGTCGTCTCATGGCGATTTACCTGGATCAATCAATCAATCAATCAATCAATTTCAGTGCCGTCCGTATCTGGAAAAAGAAAAGCTCTCCTCGCTCCTCGATACGAAAAATACCACACCTACACTTTCTGATGTAGGTTGTACCTACCTAGGTAGGTAGGTAGGTAGGTACCGTACCAAGACCTGCTGGGTTTAATAAACTATTGATTAATAGTTAATGAATTTTTAATAATATATTAATAGTTTATATATATAAATGTTTAAAATATTTAATATAAATATAATTAAATAGTTTAATTAATTTAAACATTTATATTAATTAAACGTTTAAAATTTTTTAAATGTTTAAGACTATTATAGCCCTTATAGCTTATAGCCCATACAGCTTATATAGCCTATGTAGCCCACGCAGCCTTTTGCGACAGCTGTACGCATGCAACTACGGGTAAGTTGTCGTCGCGCGCGCAGAAATTACAATAGCTTTGCTTTTATTTTAAGCTAAATAACGCAGCAGCTTTTATTTTAATAAAATAGTTAACTAAATAGCTAAATAAATAAATTAATTTAATTTAATAGTTTAATTTTATTTTATATTATAATTTTTAATTATAATAAAATAATTATATAATAAAATAATTATATAATAAAATAATTATATAATAAAATAATTATATAATAAAAAATAAAATAATTATAAAATAAAATAACTATAATAAAATAACTATAACATATTTTTTTAAATAAAGTATAATAAGCTTAAACGTTTTAATAGTTATAAATGTTTAAAATTTTTAACATTATAAAAGTTTTAAGCGTTTAAATTTTTTAAACTATTTATTTTTATAATTAATTATTTAAATATTTATTTTTTATTAAATATTAATAATTTTAAACTATTAATTTATTATTAATTAACTGTTTATTACTTTTAATAAAGCTTAGTATAATAAATAAATATTATATTAAGCTTTGTTAAATATAGTAAATAATAAATTAATAATAAATTAATAGTTTATAATTATTAATATTTAGCTTAAAGTAAATATTTAAAATTTTATTAATAAAAATAAATAGTTTAAAAAATTTAAACGTTTAAAGTTTTTTTAATATTATTATTAAATAAACGTTTAAAATTTTAAACGTTTATAATTATTAAAACATTTAAACTTATTATACTTTATTAAAAAAAATACGCTATAATTATTTTATTATAGTTGTTTTATTATATAGTTGTTTTATTATATTATTTTATTATATAATTGTTTTATTATATAGTTATTTTATTATATTATTTTATTATATAGTTATTTTATTATATAGTTGTTTTATTATATAATTGTTTTACTATAATTAAAAATTATAGCATAAAGTAAAATTAAACTATTAAATTAAATTAATTAATTTAACTAGTTATTTAGTTAATTATTTTAATAAAATAAAAGCTGTTATATTATTAAGCTTAATATAAGAGTAAAGCTATTATAACTTCTGCGCGCGACGACGATTTGCTTGTAGTTATATACGTATAACTATTATAAAGGGCTGCGTAAGCTGCGTAAACTGCGTGGGCTACGTGGGCTGCGTGGGCTATATAGGCTGTATAAGCTGTATAAGCTTTAAACGTTTAATTAACGCTTGATTAACGTAAACGTTTAAAAAAATTTTAATAATAAATTAATAATTTAAATAAATAAATGTTTAAATTTTTTAACGTTAATAAATTTAAACGTTTATTTATTTAAATTATTAATTTATTATTAAAATTTTTTTAATTATTTATTAATAGTTTATTATATTTTATAAGTGTTAGTTTATTATAAGCTATAAAAAATAATTATAAAAAACTTAATATTTTTTATTTATTATATAAGCAAAGATTTATAGCTATAAAGAATTGTTTTTAGCTAACGGCTATTAGCTAGCGTTTTATTAGCTAACGTTTAGCTAGCTTTTTTTTAGTAGTTTTTTTTTAGTAGGCTTAAAACTTATTAATATCCTTTTTATAATAAATAAAAAAACGTCTTTGTTTTTTTAAGTAAAAGCAAGCATGGGTTTTATTAAGTGGTATTTTTAGTATTTTTATTCCGTATTAAAAGCTATAATAATATATAATAAAATAATAGCCGGTAAATGTTATTTAGTTTTTAATTACTTATAGGTTTTTATAAGTTTTTTTAGCTAGTTAGTTTAATTATATTAATAGTATAATAATTAATAATAAATTAACTTTTTATTATTATTATTTAATTAATATTAAATAGTTATTAAAAAATAAAGCGGTTAATAAATTAATTATTACTAGGTTAATATTAATAGGTTTAAAGTTTATATAATAATTATTAACGTTTTTATTTTAATATATTAGTTATTTATTATAATATATTTTAATAATTTCTTTTTTAATATGTTTAACCTTTAGCTAGTTATTTTATTTATTTTATTATAAAAAATAATTAACCTAGTTAATTTTTATTTTATTTTATATTAAACGGATTATAAAACTATTATTATTTTTTATATTTATTAAAATATTTTATAATTTTTTTTTTAATTATAATACTATAAATATTTTAAAATATTTAATTTAATAGTTTATATATTTTATTATTAATAAAATTATTATTTATAATATTCTTTATTATATTTTAAATAATTATATTAATTTAATTAAAGATTATATTATAAATATTTAAAATATACGTAAATATTTATTAAAAATTTAAATTAGTTATTATTTAAATATTTTATAAGTTTATTAAGTTTTTTAATTATTAAATTATTATTTTTTATAGTTTTTTAAATTTTATATAAAATTTTGTTTTTATAATATATAGTATAATTATTATTTTATTATTAAAAATTATAAATTGTTTTTTATCTTTTATATATTTAATTATTAACGTTAGGACGTTTTTTTAATAAATAATAATAAAGTTATTTTATATTTAATATAATAAATTATTTTTTACTAAATATATATTAGCGCTTTATTACGCTTTTTTATAGTTGTTTTAAAAATATTATTTTTATTTTTTTATAATTGTTTTAAAGCAAGTATAGTTAAATATAATATTTTATATTAAATAAAATAGCTGTTTTAATTATTTTAGCTATATTATATTAACTAGTTATAGTACTAGTAATAGTTAAATGTTTATTAAATAAGGTTATATTATTATAATTATTAAAATAGTTATAATTATTTTTATAATTATTTAGTTCTATAAGCTAGCTATAAAATTTAGCTTAGTTTTAAAAAAAGTTTGATTTTTTATATTAAAAGCTAGTATAAATGTTATAACTAGTAAAGCTTTAATATAAAATATATTATTTTTATTAGTTTATTTTTTTTAATATTATAAAATAAATTTTTTTATTAAATTTATAAATATTTAAAATATATTTACTATATTAATAGTTATTTTTAGTTTATTTAAAAATATTTTATAGCTATTTTTTATATTTTTTATAATATAAATAACTTTTTAAAACTTTAGTTTTATTTTATATATATAAATATTAGCTGTATTAAATTATTATTTTTTTATTTTTTATTAAATAGTTATTATTAGCTAAGTTTTAGCTTTTATTTAAAGCTTAGTATTTAAAAGTTTATTTATTAATTTTACGTAAGCTAAATAGTTTATAATTTTTTAAAAGTTTATTTATAATTAAAGTAATATTATAACTAAAAAGGTTTTTTAGAATTTTTTTAAATTAATAATTTTTTATAATAATTGTTCATTTATAGCTAGTTTATTAAATTTAAGCAGTTTTTATTACTTAAAAGCTTTAATATTTATAATAAAAAAATAATTTAATATTTTATATATTATATTTTAAAAAATATATTATTTAGTTTTAACGTTTTATATTTTATTTAAGTTAATATTTTTTTTAAAACTAAAAAATCAAAATCTTAGGTTTAAAAATAATTATTTATTTATTATATTATTTATTTTATTTAATTTTATAGTTAAAATTACTAGTATAATTTTTACTAGTATTTTTTATTTTTTATTTATTATTATTATATAAGTTATATATTTAATATATTTATTTATTTATTAAACGGATATTTAATAAATTAATTAAAGAATTATTATTTTATAGTTTATTATAAAATAATTAACGGGTAAACGGTTATTATATTATTATTATAAAAAAAAGCTGGAAGTAAAGTGTAATAATAGTATAAACTTTTTAAATAGTAGTAAATTTTTTTATTTTTTTTTTATTAAATATTTATACTTGTTTAATTAAATAAGTTATTTGTTTATATTTTAATATAATATATATTTTAATTATTTTTTACTTATATATTTATTTTAATTAAATTTATATATTAATTATTAATATTATATTTATTAGTTTTTATTTATTAGCTTTATTTTTTATAAATATATTTATTTTTTAATTAGTTTTTATTAGCTTAGCTTTTAGTTTATTTTTTATTAATTTGTTTTATTAGTTATATATATATATTAATTTTTTAGTATTTTATATAAATATTTTTTAAAAATATTATTAATTATAAACTAAAGAAAATCTTTTTTAATAAACTAAGTATTTTAACTGTAGTTTTTTTATTTATTTATTTATTTATTGTTTAATAAAGCGTTTAATTTTATATAATGTTTATTTATTGTTATTTTTATTTATATTAGAACAGTATTTATACGAATAGCTAGGTGCTTTCGGGCGCGGCCTTAAAAGCCCCTGGAAGCTCCTGGAAGGTCTAGGACCTAGGGTTACCTGACCTATATATATATAGCTTGGTAATCGGCTCCGCTAATTGCCCTTACTTTCTTAGACTTTTGTAGCTGTTTAATTAATAGATATTAGACCCCTTACTACCCCTTTTGCTATATAACCCTTTGGGTTATACGAACCTTATATTCCATAGAGTATAGCTTACTAATAATTTATATATATTTGTTTTAGCTTTAGTTGTTTTTTATAGTATAAGTTTTTCGCTTTAAAAGCTAGGTAAAGCTAAGCAATAAATATAGTTTTATATATTTTTTAATACTAAGGAAAGTTTAGCTTATAAGCTAGGTTTTTAATCCGTTAAATAACTATTAATAACTTAACTTTTTAATAAAAGTATTTTTTAAAAGATATTTTAATAAAAAATATTTTTTATATAGCGTTAAATATATTTTATTTTTTATATTATATTTAACTAAATAGTATAATTTATTATAATAAAGTTTTATTTTTATAGCAGTAAAATTAATAACTATTTTAGCTTTTTTTTAGTATATTTGATAAACAGCTTTATAGTTTACAGCTGTTTAAAAAATTTAAATTATTAATAAAAAAGTTATAAGCTTAAAGCTTAGTATTATTATATTTAAAGATTGTTTAATTAATTTTTATTTTAAGTTATTAAATATATATTATAATAAAATAATTATTACTGTTTATAAAATATTAGAATTAAAATAATAATATTAAATAATAATTTCTATGTTTTAAATTTCTTTTTTTTAACTAGCTGTTTATTTATAAGTAATATATAACGAAGTATTATAGCTAGGTTTTTATCCAGAGGAATAATATTGTTTAAAAGTTGGACAAAAACTTAATATTTTTATTTATTATAATTATTTTAAAAATATTTTAATTTATAAATAAAAGTATTTTAGTTACTATTTTAGCTTAGTTTTTTATAATATATTATATATTTTTTAAAATTAATAATGTTTTTTTACTATATTTATAAATAATAATAAAAAATATATTATATTTATTAAAACCTTTTAATTTTTATAAAATATTTTATATTATAATAATTAATATATTAATTATAAAGTTTATTATTATTATATAAAAAAATAATAATAATACGTTTATTAATATTAGTTTATTAAATGTTTTTTATTTATTTATTTTATTATTAAAATAGCTAGGATAATAATTAAAATATTTTTAAATTTATTTTATTAAATTTTATATTATAAACTTATTTAGCTTTTATATTATTTATTTAATATTAAAATAATATTTTTTATTATATGTTATATAAAAAACTTTGTTTAAATAAAATTTTAATATAATTAAAATCTTTTTTTTTAACAAAATATAATATAATAGTTTATTATAATTTAGCTTAAAGCGGTATTTCTTTAGCTTTTTTAACTTAGCAATTATTTTTTTAATTTTTAATTTTTTAAATAATTATTAATTCATTAGTTTTTAAAGTTTTTATTTATTTATACTATAACATAGTTTATATATAAGCGGATTATATAAGTAAGCAGATTATTTTTTACTAAAATATATTATTTTAATTTTATTACGTAATAACTATATAATAATATAATATTTATAAATTTTAAAAAAGCTAATATTTAATTAGCTATTATTATTATTTAACCGCTATAAAAACTTAGTATTTAATATACTTTTAAACTATATAAAATCTTTTTTTTAATATTATATATTAAAATAAACAGATATACTATATATAATAAAACTTACGTTAATATATATAAACTTAATTTAATTAAAAAAATTTTTTTTTTTAAAAATATTTTTAATTTAAATAAATAAAAATATTTTTTTATTTATATTATTATAAAAAATATAACTAATTCTTTTTATAACTTATATAACATACTTTTAATTAATAAATAATAAGCTTATAACTTTATTAATTATTATAAAAAGTTTAAAATATAGTTTACGCGTATTTATAATTATTAAAGAATATTATATAAAAATTTAAAAATTATTAACGTATAGTTTAAACGTTATATATATATAAAAATATAATATAATATTTATAATAATAATATTTAAAATTTTAATAAAATTAAATTTATATTAAGCTAAATTTATTTATATATAATTATTATATATATAATTATAGCTTAGTAGCTTATAACGGGTTAACTAATAGCTTTACCTTGTACTAGCTACTATATTTAACATATTTATTACTAGTTGCTACTAGCTGCTTGCTAGCTGCCCGATAGCTTATACTTTATATATACTACTTACTTAATATAAATATTTTATAGCTAGATTTCTTGCTTTTTTTTTCTTTTTTATTTATAAATTTTAATATAATATAATATATATTATTAAAGCTTTATTTTTATTAATATATAAATATAATAATTTATAAATTATCTTTTATTTTTTTAAAATATTAAGATTATTTTTTAATATTTCTAGTAAGCTTTACTAAGGGTAGTAAGGTTATAAGTTTGTATAAAGTAATAAAAAAAAAAGGAAGGTCCTTAGTAAAGCTCCTGCCGCAGGCAGGAAACTTACTAAGGCCTTTACTTCTTTATCTAATCTATAAAGTGTAGCAATTTCTTATAACTATATTTAAATTAACCTATTATATAAAAACTATAATATAAAACTACGTTATATTATATACTAATAAAAAACAAGCTTAGCTTAAAGTTAAAGTTTATAAATAAATAAAAATATTTATAAATAATTTTATTAACTTAATAATTTAAAAAAATAAAATCTTTATAATTATAATAAAAAAAAAATTATTTATTTTATAAAAATAAAATCTTTATTTAATAATAATATAACTATTATAAATAATAATAATAATAATTAATAAAATAATTTATTTTATTTTATTTATTAATTTTATAACTAAATTAAAAACTTTAATTTTTTAAATAAAAAATATTATAAAAATATTTTTATTATATATAATATAATTAAAACTTTAATTTAAAACTATATAGCTATAGTTTTAAAAAATAATAACTTTATTTTTTTATTTAAAGCTATTATTAAGCTAAATAAAATAATTTAATTTTATTATAATAAGCTTTTTAATAAAAAAATTTTTTTAATTTAATTTTTTTTTATTTTAGTTTTTTATTCGCTAAGTTTAAAGCTAAGTTATTATTAATAATAGCTTATTATTAATAAGCTATTAAAAGTTATATTTTTTTTAATTTTATTAATATTTAAGTAAATAAACTTTTATTATAAATTAAAAAATTAAATAAAATTATTATTAAAAAAAATAAAAAATTAATAAAGCTTTATAAAAAGTTCGGAAAATTTAACCTTATAAATAATATTATTATTAATCGCTTTTTTAAAAAATTAAACAATATAACTATTAATTATAAACACGTTTAAAAACTATTAAATAATTTAAATTAATAAGTTATTAATTTTTTTAATTAATAAAAAACTATATTTATTTTAACTTAAACTAAAACTAAATTTTATAAATATATTAAGGTTTTTATACTAATATTTTATAATAATAAAACTAAAAATAATATTTTTTTTAAAATATAGCTTTAAAAAATAAAAAATAACTAAAAATTAATAATAATTAATTTATTAATAATAATATTAAAATAATTAATATAAAATTTTATATTAAAAATATAATATTTAAACGTTTATTATTTTATTTTTTTAATAAATATTTTAATATTATTAAAA